>CM030866.1:10360077-10387577 GCA_018105865.1 Metaphire vulgaris | reverse complement strand
GGAGTTAGGCACAGCTGCTGCCCTGTATCTGGTCTCTGGTTGTGGTTCTTATCCGACCAGCTGAGTCCCCTTTCACCCAGGTACTCAATTCCTCAGGCTTCCATGAATCCTGGCGACCACCCAGGGTCTCAGTTGGTTCATCTCGAAGAGGCTGCGAAGTATTATGATTTGATCTAAAGCAGCCCGGGCGATCCGAGTTCGAATCTAGACAATTAGAAACTGGTTTTGCCTCTATCATGTTTCGGCGAAGCGACGACACAAAGCATGTAAGAAACTGAAACGCATCTGGTCGCTTATTTTACTCACGTAATAATACATTGAAAACGCGAAGAGACAAAAACCGAAGGCTTGCAATTAAACTGTAGCAATGGAATTCAGTGGGTCATTTGACGTACCACGTGAGAAGAAGTTTCAAGGAGACTTTTATGGATGAATAACTTTTACTTCGTATTGTTCAACGTCTTCTCCATATTGGTCCTCGTTTGACATTCCACATCTGTCCCTCAAGACCTGCTGCTTATGAATTGAAAACATAATTGCAAATACGAAGTTATAGCGATTCATAGAGATGATGATGATGATGATGATGATGATGATGGGTCAACGGGTCATAGACTCATAGGTCAATGGGCCTCGACCCATGACCTATTAATTTTTTAGGTAGTGCATGAAATTTCAAGGTCACTTTCATTGACAAAGCAATATTTTCAATGCAATTTTTGCATCTACTCTATGGTAATGACGCTGCTCTTGTGTGATAGGTTGGCGTAATTGCTTTTATTTTCGACGGATAATCAAAATTACTGTTGACATGGTTTAACTGCTTTCAAAATCATTATGGATGTTTAATTTTCCATGACCCATGGACAGGTCAAGGTCAAGGATTCAGTTGGTCACATGGGTCATTTTGAATGATCCATGGCCATATCTGTCGCTGCATAAATTTTAAATAGGCACCACGGGCACTTAAACTAAGAGAAATGGTTACAAACATAAGAGCATATTTCTAATCTCATTTCCCAAGGATAAATCAACCATCAGAGACAATCAAAGCAGCAATCAATTGAAATTGTTCGATCAACATTATAACACCAAATTACGTTAAAAGGAATCTGTTAAAAATTACTTTTATTATAAATTGGAATTAAAACTGTCAGATTTTCATGAAGACGCAGTTAGAGTGCATGTTCTCATCACACAGGACAGACCCTACTGAACCACTTTAAACCTTGTTATATTATATAATTAATTAATTAATGATTAATTAATTAAAACCACTGTAGACATTAACCGATGCTCTGAGAATTCATTCAACCGTTATTGGTTGTTGCGAACTTGCGATTGTGTGATAGCGTCGCATTGCAATTATTGTCCAGTACTAAATAAGAAATCTTGTAATTAAAACGATAGCATGTTCGTTTTTCCGTTTAATGTCTATTTGTCTATTGCTGCTCTGTTGAGTATAGACGCCTTACTGTAGGTGGGCTTATGCATAGTTGTTCTTGCCTGCATTACGTCGAACACTTCAGCCATGAAGTTTTCCGTTGCGTTCGGCCATGGAGGAAAGGTCGGCAGATTAGAAATATCTTCAAGAAATCAGAAAAACATGGAAAAATACATAGAAATAACTTGCAGCAATCTTAAAAAGTTATGCATTCAGCATACGAACAAACATAAAAATAATCTACATATATTTATGTCTACATGTATCTACATGTATATGTATACATATGCTCTCTCTCTCTCTCTCTCTCTCTCTCTCTATATATATATATATATATATATATATATATATATATATATATAACAAGGTAATATAATATAACAAGGTTTAAAGTGGTTCAGTAGGGACTGCCCTGTGTGAGATATATATTATATATATATACTATACTACACGACTATACTATTGCAATAATCCAGTCTGGATAGCACTAGGGCCCGGACTACGTAGATCGTTGCTGGTGTAGAAATATGCCGTCGAATCTCGCAAAAATCTTGCGAAGCTGGAAGTAACAGCCTGCACGACTTACGGTGCTCAAATGGCTCGCGAAGGACAGAGAGTCGTCAAAAAGTACGCCCAGAAGGCGCGCCTCAGAGGACGGTGCGATTACGGCATCGCCGATCGTGAAAGGCGTACGATAGCTGAACCTATAGCCCCCCCTCCAAAAGGGGGCTGGCGCTTGATCTCTGACGGGAGGTTGCCCACCCCGTGCAGCCAATCAGGGTCTATTATAACGTTTTGGTCGCCTATAGCAACGGTCGTTCTGCGCCCATGGGTCCATTTTTTTAGAACCTAATTGGCCCACCTCCAACGGTTCTAACAACCCACTGTAATACATTACAGTTTCTTAACCACCAGTGGGGCCCCCCTTCGACGTTCGCAGCCAATCAGAACGCTTTGTAAAGCTCCTCCCATTATAACTTATTATTATTATACGAAAAACGTTTTGGTCGCCATTTTGGACATTCCATTGCACACTTTGGTGCGCCAGGATAGGTCAACGAACGTCGTTCAAGCATTTATGTTTGGAACAGAGATGTCCATGGGTCCATTTTTTTGTCTAGTTTTAACCTAAAAAATCCAACAACCAGCCCATCTAATCTTAAAGCTGCAACCCAACCTAGACATGCCGATAATATCTAATTGGTTTCACAGTCTTGAATGGATTGTAATTTGTTGACCCACTTTGTAATACATTGGAGGGAGTTTCTTTTTGAAAAACCATGACTCTATTTTTTATTATAAGTTATTTATATTTCACCCAACCATTCTGCATCATTAATATGGAAAAAAAGTCTAATAATAATAATAAAATTTTATGAATGCCTGATAATAAAACTTGAATTGAGTACCAACACTGTAGTAAAACCAGTAATTTACTTGCCAACCGTAATACCAAAACTCAGGGGGATTTTCCTCCCCTAAGTTTTCTAGGAAGCATTTGCTTCCTTTCCCCCCATGTTTTAACACAACCCATGGACATCTCTGGTTTGGAATGCTGCGTGGTCACAAACTAACATCGGAAATTATATTAGATACTATAGCGTTACCGCGTTGCAATCGCTTAATTCGACTCTCTCTCTCCGGGAGAAAACGAAGCATATCGGAAGTTTCAAGACGCCTTCTCCTTGCTCGCAAATGTACATTCTCAAGTGTGGCTGCTAGTCGCTCTGCTTTTTCTTCTGTTCGCATTTGAGCACTTGGTTTTTTTTTTTTTTCCGCTCTTTGGCTGTTGTCCGTTTTACTCGCGCACTAATTCCGCTCTGCGTGTCTACGACGACCTAATATGTTGATTTTCTGCGACGCATATGAAGTGAAGGTTAACTTTATTCACTCTCCCTTTCCACTTCCCTCTCCCTCTCCGTCTCCCTCTCCCTCACCTGACAATAGATTATGTTGCCTAATTACTACTAACGTGAACGCGTTAGCCTTTTCCAATTCATTAGTTGCGAAATAACGGAACGATGTTGGTTTTAATTGTTTAAACGATAAAAACCACAATCGTAGGGTAATTACATGGCTACTGAAATACACGATTAATTCTTCATCGAATCTACTATTTTACTGGTTTATAGGAGACTTTACAAGAGCGCTATAAAACTGTTCCGTTTGTCCATTTAAGTGACTCTTCAGCAATTCTCACTTGTATAAATCGATTCCTGACAATTAATACTGTCTTCGAACATTTAGAGTTGATTTTTGGTCGATTATTTATTACGCTTGAAGCTGTTTTAATAGCGATGGTACTATTTGTGATTAGTCTATCCTATGCGTTGTATAATCAATTAATCATGTTGCTTCTTCTTGCGTTCGCTCGCTTAAATTCAAACGCAGGTGAATCTAAATGGTTTTTGACGAAAGCGTGTGATAAAATCCATCTCGTTATCGTACGGAAGGTTATGAAAAGTTTTTCGAAGCAATCGGTCAAGAGCTTTCGAAGATTAGCCATTATGTGTAAACGAACATTTATTTTTATTAGTTAATATATAATTAATTACCTGTCATTTCCGACTGAGAAGGATGTTCGCTGAAGTAGGGAGCCTCGTAGGCGGTCATTTCGCTGTAATCCGCTGACCCAGACGGATATGCGTCGCAGGCGGCAGAGTACGACGGCTGGGAGCCGAGAGCTGCGCTGTTTCTGTACTGCGGATGGGAGGGAGGATCGGCCACTAACGGCGAACTCCCGAATGAGTTGGAGTACTGGTCACACGGGGGCAGTTCTTCGAATGGTACACCGACGGCGAACCCCATCGAAGCAGAAACATTGGGAGGAGGAGGAGGAGGGAGAGGAGGCTGATTTCGAAATGGCCATGTCCCGATGTCTGCGGAAAATGCGGAGCCGATGATCTCGGAGGCTGAGCTGCAGAGGCTGGACGCTGACGGCGGCGGCGGCGGCATCGGCGGTGGCTGAGTAGGGACCCAGAAGAGAGGCGGGGAGTGGCGGACGTCGGAAAGGACGCCTAAGGGGTAGTAGCAGCGTCGATGGTCCTCTGAAGAAGGCGGTGGAGGAGGCGGAGGAAAGGCAACGGCAGGATGAAGCTTCGTAAACAAATAGCAATGTCAGTCTATTTGAATGCCGTCGACGCAAATCATACAAACTGTATACGATCTATAGACCACTGAATGGCACTGATAAACGATGGCTGCTGTTGTCAACACAGAGCATGATATAGTCATTAGAAAGAGGTGTTGGGGTATGTGTTATTCTGTAAGGTCACCATCGACTATCGATGAGGAAAGATGACGGTAAAGTGGTTTATACTCACTGCTGTCTTTAACATAGATAAACGTCTCCTAGTGTATATTCAAATCTATGGTTCGTATTTACAGCGAGCGACAAAATTGGCAGAGCGGGTTATATGCACTGGAGCGGTAGGTTGACGGAGCGGGTTCAAGCCCCGTTAGCGCCCCTAGTGGCTTCCACACAGGCAGTAATGCCTCCTAAGCCACTTTAAATCACAGTATGATATAGACAATATAGACAACATTGACCAAAGGCATTGTGGGTAAATTTCGCCATGTTTAACAGAAAAGAATTTGTCACAAATAAAAGCGCATCAAAATGCAAAATAGTTCTGAGTTCAAGATAACAGCGAGAAGAACACAGGTGCGCAAGGAGTTTACAGGTAATCCGATGACTTGGTGTTGTTGCTGTGAGGCTCTGTTTGAACTCACCATTTCACTGGGATGTGGTTTTCTTTCGAGGACTGGTTCCTGGGCTCTTCCAAATAACGGTGCTTTCGGTCTTATGGACCCAACTGCGTCCGGTCGGTCGTAGGCGTCGGGTTGCTTCGACGACGCTGCCTTCGACTGCGGCTGACGCCACGGCCGCGAAGCTGAAAGAAACAACTGAACACGTTCTTCTTCATCTTCACAGATGAAGAACTAAACTATCCGTAGGCCTGTCTATGGATGACGACAGACAGAGAGAGATAGCACGCTATAGAGAGGCGCGCTGACGGAACGAAATCGAGTCCCGCTGGAGTCCTAAGATCGACCCAGCCTTACTCGCTAGAGGGCGGTGGTAAAAATGAGGACCAGTCCTAAACTGCGAGGTAGAACGTGGGTCTGAGGAAAGTAATGGGAACCTATCCCAGATTAATGTATTATACCCGTACGTCGCTGATTGCCTAGACCGGAGATAAGCGCCGGACCCCAACACTTGAACGCGAGTAGGGGACCTACCTTTACCCTACAAATAAACTTAAGACGCTAGAGGCTCACAGAAATCCATTTCAGCTGATGAGACGCTCTTGGATTTTCTGTTCTATCAAAGGCGGCGAATCATAGTTGTTTGGTTGTGTTTTTAAAGGATGGCTTAAAGAGCCTTCACTTTTCTCCACTCAAACTTATTTTTAGCATTGTCTACGTTTCGTCAAAACATCTGGTCGAATTCTATTCACTATTTATCAGCACATTAATATAGAATTCAGTCAAATAGATTGAATACGAACGATGAATGCACAGAATGGAGTTGATCATTTCAAAACAGCGATTTAAGCATTCATTGGATTGCTTGCTGATGATATAACGACTGGTTAATGTCTTCGAGAGATCTGTTGATAATTTTTCGATTAGGGTCATTTGCCAATCGCTTACACTTGTAGCATCTCTTTCGCTGTTTTTCCGGTAGAAACTTGAAGATCTTGTAGGCGTCCTTTCCTGTTTTGTGGCTGAGATTTTTGACTTCGTCGACATCTGGAAGAGATCGCAAAGCACATCGGAAATTCGCCTTCCATTTGCGAGTGTTCGGATGGAGAGGATCGAATTTACCTGGAAAATAAAATGAAAGAATTTCTCTTCCGACTTACATTGGACACTCAACAGCCATGCAGAGTCAGTTGAAGCAGAGAAATTAAGATCTAATCAACGAGCAAAAAGACTTCGCTCTATTTAACTGAACTCCAGACAAACGAAACAGAAAACAAACTTCGGATTCTTATTTTCAGTCACGGGAAACTTAAAAATCTATTTCAATTAAAACTTTAATCAAATGCCTGTAATGGTCAGCATAAAGTGGAGCCGCAGTCGCTTTTAAATTTCTTCCGTTGAATTTTTCCATCCGTTCAACTCTCTCTCCTTCGCTCAACATTTTCAAGGAGAGGCTCTGAAGACTTGGCTGTTCCGCACTATAGCTACGAACTCTAACTCTGTTGTAATGCGTTCACGTAGTCCACATGTGGACGAGTCACCACAATATTCTGAACGTTACTTACTTATAGACACAGTGATTCTGCGCTTGCTAATAGGTTCTTCTCTTCATCTGATCAGTGTGTTAATTCATTCGAATTGTGACATTTCGTATAAGTTTCCCAACTAAATCAGCGGTTCTTAACCGGTTGTACTTGAAGAACGCCGTGGGGGGTAAACAAAATGATCCGGAAATAAAGTCTACTTTCAAGACTTACTTTAATGTACTTTGTACACACTGCACAAATACTACTAAATTAGAAATTGTACAAGAAGGCCCAATTTTCTGGCGCGTGGATAATCTGCGACAGATGTATGTTGCAGTTTATAATGTTTCTCGATATATTGCTGAGTGTAAAGCTTTATCCTCGGATAAGGTAGGCTGAGATTAAATAACGCCTTCTTAAACTTGTTTCAGGAGAGCGTAATCATGAAAATGTTAAGAACCACTGAACTAAGTGATCGACCTCCGATTTGCAATGATACTGCAAAGACCGAGCAGCAATGGATTGAGAAAGCAAATTCAGTTACGTTGTCGAATACTCAGATACTTTGTGTAGGCTATAAAGTTTCTATCGATTACACGTGCCTTAGTACTTGGTTTAGAGACCAAGTTTACTGCGTGTTCTGTTTCTTGTTCTTGGAAAATATCGTTTTCCTTCTCTCATTCCGTCTCACACAGAATTGTCCTGAAATACGATTAAATTTTACGAAGGTAACGTGAGATGTGGGCAGTGGGAGGGGGCTTGGTGGCCAGTGCTGAGCAGCAGCAGCCGAAGCAGATTGTGGACAAGAAACGCAGATTCAGCGCAGAGCAGCGGGCGATCTGCTTCACTGCGCAGACAATTAATTCAATGATTTAAAGTCAAACGCAAACAGTTAAGGCCTGGACTGCGCAGTGTAAATACGGGAGAAATACGGCGCCACATAATAGCCGCGATCGAATAGAAAATCATTCGACTAGACTAACCTAGACTACCCGTTATTTAATCTCAGACTACAATCATGAACAACGTACTATTTTACAATTGAATTTACTCTGCATTTAGTTCTTGGTCTATTGAACAGCCATTCGAATAAAAGAGAATTTATTCATTCCCGTCAGCGCATTCAGCAGCATTTTCACTCTCTTAACTGCATCACTCTAGGGCTTTCGATTCTGTCGTTTGGTGATTGGAACAAGCTTTATTACATAATAATAATAATAATAATAATAATGCACTTCTATAGCACCTGTTCTAATACCCAAGGGTATGAATCGATGGTACTTCAAATCCATCCGCAAAAGACCAAGTCAGTCCAGAGGTAAGTCAGATGGAAAGAGAAAGACTGACTACGGAGGAAAATCTAATTGAAAGGGGTGTGTTTTTTGTGACTTATTAATTTTAGTGAGTAACGGATGTTAGGCCTAAAGGGATTCGAAGAGCGGAGACCCGTTTGAGATGAATGATTCAGGAACACTAAAGCTCTTTTCGAGAAAAGAATCTATAGTCTGAGACCATTTGCAGGTCAAGATCACTGTGGCCAGCTAAAGAAGAGGGAGATGTTTTAGGAAATGAGGATTAGACGAACTTTAATTCTAACTTGGACATCGAATATTCCGTAGACGAAGATCTGCGGATGGAAATTCGATGTCGTGTTACCGCCCTGGAATTTTGGCCAAAACTTATCTTCGAATTTCTTGAATCGTTAGAAAGGGAGGGGAGTCTAATTACAAAATATTTTGCTATTAAATTTTGTTAATTTTGGGATTTGATTTGCTGCATAAGAGTCAGATTTTGAAACAACAGAACAAAACAGAAAAATTAAGCTTTGATAATATTGAACAGATAAGCATGTACATTTCAAATGTCACAGATTTTGGTTTAAAAAATTCAAAAATTTGAGCTGATGAAAAACATAGAGACGGAAGGCAACCCTGTGCTGATTTATGTCTTTATTCTATGCTGGTTAGTGGCTAATAGGATCTATTGTGGATCCTCTGCTTATTTGCATAGAAATTGAATAGGTACGAGTGCGTTATTTCTGGGTACAAGGACGTCGTATTTATTCTATTTCCAAATGTCACCAGCAATATTGACTTAAATGCTTTTCATATTTCAGAATTATCTCTACAAATGACCTGGGTGAGGAGCTGCAATTACCGACGACGACGCGCCGAGGTCTAAATGCTTATTTGCTGTTTTACTTTCACTTACAGCTGGACAATATGCAATTTTGCGCAGGCCGCTTGACAACCACAGCCACTTTCACTGATAAAGCATTATGCCACTAAGGCTAAGTACAATATTTGAGTCAGTCTACTTGGTCATCTGATAGTGCATAATCACATTGGCACAGCACAAGGAAACAATGGGGAAAATTAACACAGAATTTAAGCTGGGAAGATGAGATAACACTGGGCGACTAATATCACCAAGACAAAGACCATGAGCGGAAGATTAACTAAGAGATATCGTATATTCTAATGGGGGCCTATTATTTAAGAATAAAACTGAAATTTAATCTAAAATGTAATATGCTTTTAATTTTCTTATGCTAACGAATTACTTAAAGGCTAAAGCTCGACTAGAAACTCACGCTGAAATGATGCTGAAATAATATAAAAATGGCCAATGGAAATTATATTAAAGATTACAGCATAGAACCAGAAAGATCGGAGAGAGAGAGAGAGATTCTGATGTCAGTGATCAGATAAATCATCGAAGACAGCGTTTGCTTTAGCTGGAGAAAGACAGTTCCAACAGAAAGCATGCAGAATTTATCGGATACAGAACACGGGAAAGCAACGACGGCTGCCTGATGAAGAGCACATAGAAGAAGAAGAAGAATGAGCAGAACTCATGAGAAGCCATCGCATCCACATTAACAGATGCTGCCATAGATGCAATAGAATGGACCATAGAATCTACGAAGAGACGTTAAACCATTTAGGAGACAGTCATCCCACAGCAGTGCTCAAGGGCGTCACGAGCCTTTCTGCACCCTCCCCCCACAGGCACTGCATCTAGTGTCACCCTCTCAATAGACTCCGCAGTCAGCATACAACAAAAGTCTAGCAGGAGCTCTCCCCATCTCAGATTCCGTCTGCCCGTTCCATAATCTATTTCTAACGAAAACAAAATTAAACGAACGACAAGAAGTTGAACAATGTCAATTATGATGACGAACATTGGTTTGATGTCAGTAGCGACTTACAGCAGTGGCGTAGGCAAGATTTCCCGAAGGGGGTTATGACCATCCTCAACGACAAGCAAAAAAGGGCGTCGCCTATTATATTGCTTGACTAAATTATTAATTTATTTAGTTAGTTATTAAGCTAAGCCCTATATGAGCGTGTACAACTATTGATAATTTTCTTTGCTTATTGTTTCTTTTTTTTCGCTACCTTAAATTCGATTCTGGCGCCCCTCCACCCACAGAATAATAATACTCAATAAAGAAATATTTGGTTGGTCAACCAAGGAATGGCTGAACCACAACCCCCCCCTTGACTACGCCACTCACTTACAGACATGCCTACCTAAACACTGACCTCTTGATTTCTATTTTGTACACTTGTATTTGTTCAATGTTAGTGTAAGTTATATAGCAACGTTACTCGCCGAGGCCTCTTAGACCGTGTCGCCCTGAGACTCTGACCTCACTTGCCTCATGGTCACTATGCCTCTGACGACGACGATAGACTTCGATTGCATCGAACTGCATCGAAGTGCATAAGTTCATTGACCGACATACATTCTATTGCGATCGATTTGTATTCACTCGAAACGACAAAGTGCCAAAATGCTAAATGGCGGAAGATGGCAGAGTGGATTACGCGCTGGAGCGGTAGGCTGATGGAGCTGGTTCAAGCCCCGTTAGCGCCCCTAGTGGCTTTCACACAGCCAGTAATGCCTCCTAAGCCACTGAAATCGCGTTATGCTATGTGCAATTTATGTGGAGCAATGGGCGCCCACACATTGGGAGCTAGAGGGATACTTGTCCCCTACTGGAAATACAAATCTAGTTTGTAACTAACTATATTTGTCTTTTAACCAATATTTTGACACTAAAAGTATAACAGTACCTGATTTTGTTTGGATTCTACCTGACATTCTGACAATCTTTCAAAATTGTCAAATTTCGCATTTGAAAACTTGATTAAAATATTACCCGTTGCCATTGTGTTTTGCTCCAATGGAACTCTTATCTTGGATCGCCCATGTGTGGACGTGTGATAATGACGCACTGGACAGCAGTCTAAAATACTAGAATGGCCACGTTAATATCAATGGCAGACTTGGCGCTCTGTAGAACGAACTATCTGTAGTCATGCTGAAGAAGCGAGGCAGGAAGTTTCTACGCATTAAAATTAATCCCTGAGTAAATCTAGCAAAACTACTGATCTTTTAGAAATCCAAAATGTAGCAGAGATGTTTTTGAGCATAAAGTTCCAAATATTGAACAGCCGAAGAGTAGAGAACAACTTCCCATAACCAAAATACGACATTTATCAGAGACACGAGACCGCGTAACGAATTACAGATCCTACTACAGAGTCAAAGTCACGAGTTGCGTAAATTGACGTTAATGTTCGAATTTCTGCTGAACACAAAATTCTGGTTTACAGGAACCACGACCATTTGCGTCCGAATCTTTGAACGGACTTTACGTCCGCAGAGACAGACAGACAGACAGACAGACAGGAGAGAGAGAGAGAGAGAGAGAGAGAGAGATCGCGTGAAATACAAGACGCACTTTTACTTTGTACCGGTGTTAACATTCGACTGCCAAATCTAAGCGTTTGAACGATTGAGGACTGACCTCTATTAGTTAATTGAGTAAAATCTTTCCCTGCTGCAAACATAGGCCAATATAACATTTCCATAATTCTCGGCCACAACTTTTAGGTAAATTTGTCTTAACCTAGCCTGATTAAGTTGGATTTTTTAAAATTTCAGCCTAATACAACTTTTCCAACTTGACAATTCTATATAGGCCTACAAGTTTTAGTTAACGCACTTTAAATACTTTTGTAGAATCATCTTCTATTCTGCGTCAAACATTCAAGTGTAGTAAACGTGGTAAAGAGGATGAACATAGGCCCTATAACTGTTTTCATAAGCTTACGCAGAGCCAGAACGGTGAGGAAGGGAATATCGGGGTTTGGCAATGTCCCCCTTTCCGCTTGCAGTGAAACAACGGACAAGTAAATAAGCAGTGACCAGAAATTTCCCTTTCCTCTAGCAAACACCACACAACTTACAATGCCTTGAATTCGACTAAATGTTCAACCAAAAACCACGAACTGCACCGAACAAGAGTGCAAAAGATTAAAAGACGGAACTTGCACAATTCTAAGATCTCTTCATCTATTGCAGGTGGACAGTTTTCTGCAAATGCAGAATGACATTAATGGACGGTCTTTTATATGATTGAGTTTTAACCCCTTAACTGGGGATCCCAGATATATCCGTTCATTTTACATTGAGTTACAGTTAAACACACGGTTAAGGGGTTAAATACAGTTGTTTATTACTTTACATTAAAATGAGAGCATTCTCAGAAGCCAAAATAACTTTGATTCTGCAAAAGATCAATAGCAAAAGCTTCAACGAATCGCGTATATATTTGGTGCTTCTGTAAGATAGCAATCAGTCTTCTTAATTCATGTTCTAACATTCTCAGAAATCTCATAGTTATACTGTGTCGGAAACATCAGATATAAGATAAGACTTACGGTAATTTCTAGACTTGACAGAAGAATTAAAAGCAGCCAACCTGACTGAACTGCCCAACTCTCAAAGAGTTTTCCGTCTTCCACGGACCATCCACTCCTGGAGCCGTGCTTCCAGGGAATTCGCAGAAGCGTCTTATCCTTATCGATCCATTTAAGTCCAATGTATCTTCCTGACGAAACTTGGTTTATCAGCCATTTCCTCATCCTCACTCGTCCACTGTAGCGGTACTCCTGGTCGTCGTGGAACGGGGACATTGCCATGGATGATGGCTGAACCAGAGGTGGCTGCGATGGAAGACAGGAGGAGGAGGAGGAGGAGAGTAGTGAAGAGGAATCTGACATCCTCGTCTTCTATCCATTGCAAAACTCCAACTGATGCTCTCATGAATCGCTTGACTCTGACCTGACGAAACTTTCCAACTTTCTGATTGGTCCTCTGTCGCCTTTATGACGATCGCAAAGGTTGCAGCCTATTGTAACATGACAACGATCATTAGACCTTTAGGTCTACTACGAAGGGACAGGGCTCATGAAATTGAACACAGGCGCCGAAAAAAGATGTTTCATTTTAGGACAATTTTCGCTATAGCAAGGCTACTTCGTCAGCCAATTTCGTCCTTATACATGCTCTGTCTGTTTGCCTGTCTGTTTGTCTGTCTGTCTGTCTCCCCTAAGTACTTTAGGCTCAAAGACTATCAGCCATGATCTACGCATGAAATCTCAAATCTACTTTAAAGTTTTTGTCAAATTCAGAGAACGAAGTTACGCATGGTCTTCCTCGTCGGAACGTTCTTTTTCTTGCCATTTGTAGAACACTGCTTACCGGATTTCTGAATATTTGCAAAATTAAATCTCAACTGGTTGAATCGAAGTTTAATTTAACTTGTGTAGTTTTTTTGTGCAAATGGTTTGTTTGATAACTGGTCGTTAAGGAATCCGTATATATCGATTATAAAGGCAATCAATGGACGCCTACTCTGTTTTCTTGTGGTAATTATGTCTAAGTAATCTGCAGTATTCCAAGGTACGTAGCAACAGTTATGCGTCTCTTGTGTAAAATTATAATAATAGTAGTAATAATAACAATGGCATTATTATTATTATTATTAGTAGTAGTAGTAGTAGTAGTAGTAGTAGTAGTAGTAGTAGTAGTAGTAGCAGTAGTAGCAGTGGTAGTTGTGGTAGTAGTAGTTGTAATTGTCCGTAGTTATCCAGAACATTGATCGCTATCAGGAATACCGTATTTTCAATTATTAGGTGTCCTAGCAAATTCTGTATGCATTTAAAACGAGAGGATGCTATACAAGTTAGTATAATTTATCATAGGACATGGTTGAACTTTCTAGTATTGTCACAAATTGCATTGTCCGCGTTCATCGTATATTCACTAAGCATCGGAAAGCTTTTGTAAAATATATCGATTAATTATAGCCTATATTGAACGCTTTTAACCAGGGCTTTTTTGTAAACAAAATATTTTCCGGAACGCAATAGTCACAAGTCAATTGTCAACATGACGTAGCGGCCGAACAGTTACTATAATGATTATTATCAATATAAAGTGGCCGCCCGTTAATTATGTCAACAATTTTTGGGCAATTTTTGACCCCCCCCCTTGTCAAAAACTGTCAACTTTCACTTAACCCCTCCATAATTACGTCAAAAACTTTTGACCCCTTCCCCAAGATCAATGACAGGCCCCAATAACAAGGTTATTATATTTTTGGGTGATTACCATTTTTCCTTTTTTTCTCATTGAGTGTCAAAATGTGATGGTGATGACCTTTTTGTCATGCTTTTTTCCATTATAATAAGTAGTATTCCATGAAATTTCCTATTTTTGATTATTTGTAAAAAGTGAAATTGTTGACGTCAACTTCTCTTGACCCCCTTTCTCCTTCTGTCAACAACTGTCAAACTTTTTCAAACCCCTCCCCCTAAATTGTTGACGTAATTAATGGACAGCTTCCAACATAAATTCATACATAGAAAATTTAGAACTATATCGTAAACACTTTTAAAAGTTTGTCACACACTGCATCCTGCCGTGAGAATCAGATCGAAAAAAGCAGAAAGCGAAATGAAAATATCAACACGCTTTCACTTTTATGATTCAACAAAAATTATCAATGACAATGGACATCGATAATAGAGCTTAAATGTCAATTATAAAGCAAAACATATACTCCATCCAAACGAAATAAAACCGATATAATCCAGAATATATCAGATCATTATTTTTGAGTAAGACTAGAAATTTCTCCGGCACAGTAAAGAACATTTACAATTTAAAGCAATATCGAGCGGATAAAAATTTGAAAACTTCTAGAAGTTCTAGTCTGCGTGACTGCGTTCCACCCTTCCACACACACACGACGACTGAAGAATCTGAGTTGAGACATTGCATCTGGCGCTGATATGGAATCAGAATGATCGGTTTTGGATTTAAGTGCCCAATTAATTCTTCTGAGCGTCGATTGGTTCCGAGAAATCGCAATGTTTTGACTTCATCGGCTTAAAGAAGTTTTGCACGTTGATACGTCTTTCAAATAATTAGACCTAGCGTTGTCTTCTTCTGTGTCTCTACCAAACTCTTTACTGCAGCAGAATAATTACGTTTGTATCTTTGCAAGCATCGTCATTTCGGATGACGATAAGCCTTTGGTAACTAATTTATCACAATCCATCTAAGTGTATCAATCACTGATGCAAACTGAAGGATAAACATTGATCATTTGTCTGTAGAGAGTGAAAGTCAAGTTTAATTTAAATTATTAAATATTTATTATCTGAGCACAAAACACACTGGCCAATGCGTTATAAATAGTAGGACTAAATTGTTCAAATGACTGACTGTGGGATCTTTTATCTGAAGTTTGTCTAATTGAGAAGATTATGGAACGTACTTTAACTGCAGTTGAAATGCAAGCGTCTTAGACAGCAACTGAAATGCTTTAGAATGAGACAAATCTATGGCCCATTAAAGTCATTACTTTGAGCTAAGACAGAATTGTTGCGTAATAAGAAATGCAAACTGAAGTACAGTTAAATTGTGTAAAATAATCTTTTGCAGCGTTTTAGCGGCTTCGGAACAGGACCGAACTATCTGGCGACCGAGTTGCGCAGCGTCTCGGATCTCGAAGGCCGTAGAAGACTGAGATCCTCCACCACGGCTGAACTGATTGTCCCTAGGACGCGTCTCGTCACTGTCGGTGATCGAGCTTTTCCGGTAGCTGCTGCGCGCGCTTGGAACTCACTTCCCGCTGACATCCAGAAGTCTCCGTCACTCGACACATTCAAGAAACGCCTCAAGTCCTGGCTATTCAGAACTAGTTACTGTATTTAGTTATTTAGTTATGTAATGTGTTCGCGCAGTCTGTCGACTAGTCACCACATTAATCTTGACTTTATTTACTTACTTACTTACTTCGGACTAAAGTCAATAACTGACCGGTTAATTGAGGCCTGCTAAAGACAGCGCACAATTTGTGATCAATAAAGAGCGGAACTTTAAAGCTACTTTTGCACTTTTCTTAGAAGTTATTCACTGCACTTTGACTGTATAGTAATACGCAATGCGCCTGTTCAATTCTGACGATTCACTTCCGTTGCAGTTTCAGTTAGAACAGCTAATGGTAGTCGCCTGCGTAAGTAAATCAAACTGTAGTCATATGGCTGTACTTGGCTCTTGCGTCTAGAACATGCTGCTGCTAAGCCATATCATTGAGCATACGTTCTTTGTTCTCCGTGCTTTTGCTTCCGCCTTTTCAATATTGGGACTAAAATGAACCCCAGACCACCAGCTGGTCTAAGAAGAAGATTGGGCGTCTAAAAATAGACGTTTTTGAAGAAATCTAAGTCAGGCCAAAAGAGACAGAACTAAGGATTTTTGCGAAAATTGTTATGCAACCTGAATATTAGCAGTCTATTGTATGGGACGCCGTTGTGCTCTAATATTAGAAGAAACGCTTCTCTTCTAAACACCAGGATTTGAAAGCTTGATTTTAAAAACATACATTGTTAGGTTTTTAAAAAACTAATTTTTTAGAAAAGTAAATTTTAGGCTTTGTGTTTTTTTGTTTTAAAGTCTAAAATGAAAAATCCCATATTTAATGCTCTAAAAGTTTGTTACTCTCTGCAGACAGCAAACCTCATATGTGACAACAATATAGAGAGGGTCTGCGGCTGTTGACGTGTGAGAAAAATATAGACAGAGGTCTATGGATGTTGACATGCCAAACATTAAAGCCCAAAAACCTGCATTTCATTTCTATAAAACCTAGACTTCTCCTGCCCTGCTAAACAACGAAGTTCTATTGAACAACGTTCTGTTGTTTCTGTCGCCACCCTGCGGTCGATCCAATCATTGTCCAAAGCCAACTTGAAGTTATTTTTCTCTTCTAAGATCAGATTCTGTATTCGCTGTCTATCAATTGTAGAGATCGAAGTGGTTTATGTCCGGACAGCGGTGGCGGATTTACATTTTAGGCCTCGGTACAATTTCTTCTAAAATTTACAGACCAAGAGTGAAAAGTGACGAGATGACCTTTTTTGCTTGTCACGTTTTAAAAGCTTTTATCGCAAACACTTTCGGAGGAGCGGAAGAGTTACAGATCAGGTGTAAGAGTAATAGTGGCGATAACCTGTTTTCTTTTTTTCAGGACACGCTGCGTGACAAATGGTTGCATTTTGGACAATAAAAGTTGTTTAAACAAATGAATCATAAAAACTCATTATAAAATATTGTCAATTGAAAAGATGGGGCCCTAAATTTTTAGTTTGCTGGTGGGCCCGGTACAAATGTACCATTTGTACCGTGGTAAATCCGCCACTGCCGGACAGTCTGTGACTTTTCACTTTCCGACAGCTCAGACATCTGCATTGAGGCAATATCTCTTATGCGAAGTGCATTTGATATATTTTGGGTTTCAAATTGAAACAAATTCTGCAGCTTATTTTCAAGTCATTGATGACAAAATCTATAAAATCGTCGCGTACAGAGATTGTATTTGATCTCCATAGTAACCGATGACGTCACTTCCCACAGGTGAACCTTTTTACCTGTTGCTTTTACCAAACTCTAAATTGTTTTCGTTACATTTTGTGATTTTCGCAATGCGCTTGTAAGCACTTATTAAATAGGCGTAATATAAATAGCCAGTGTATGTATATGTGCGCATTTATTTTTTAAAATATCTAAAATTACTGCATCACTAAAATGCTTGAAAATGCTTTCTAATCCCCAACGCTTATCTGATGCGAGAGATAATAGCGTCTTCTGACTTTTGAGCAATTTCTCTTAACATTACTATTTTAAACGAAAGTCAAATATCAGCATATTCCTCTGAATATATGACCAGGTTTACAACAGCTTTTGCTGTTTAGCCACCGATCAAGGCTTTAGCTCAGCCGTTCTCAGACTTTTAGGATTTCTTGCCTGACGGTCCCTTAGAAATTTTGTTGATGATTCGCGGACCTGATAGCATTTGAATTTTAAATTAACCATAATTAATACATAGACTACTTGTTTTGTTAATCAGTTATTTAATCAGAAAATCGCAATTATTAGTCAACAAATTTAAATTGAAATGGAATCATCACTCTCAGAGCCATCAGTGTTTGTTGTGTTGGTGAGATATCTTAAGAAAGTAATCACCGTTCCCTGAAACCGCTTGGAAACGAGGACCCCTGTTTGTGAACCACCGCTTTAGCTCAACGAAGGAAATCAATGCATAGAGATGAACATCCAAAGAAAGTCATTCTATCTAGACCTTAGAGGCTTAGACTCATCCATCCACATCAAAGCTTAGCGCAAAGTCATATAGCTCAATTAATAAATCTTCCGGTAGCGCCATTTTGGCTGCTCGCACGTGTCTGCACATGCTTCGGAATATCGCCGTTCTTGGCGGTTTTACCGACGTCTTGCGCTTATTTCTTTGCGCTAATCGCTCGGATTGTCGCCTAGCAGTCGTTTTCGAAGCGGTCGGCGATCGTCTTTGCCTTTTCTCTGCACGGAACGAATCGATTCATGTCGACCGACCCGTGTCGGCGTGGTTGGCCCGCCACTTTATCTAAGCCACCAGCCCGTCAACATAGTCTACAGGCTATAAAGTGCAAAGACTTGTTCCAGTTCACGCGCGGAGTTCCATCTTCGGTCGGTTCCCGCCAAGTTCGGCGATGGATTACTGTCTCGCAGACGACCGTCCTCAAGGATTCGCCACCTGATGTTCGCCACGCGAGACTTTTTCTCAGCATCCACGCGGTCCTTCGACATCCGTTCTCCGTTTTCGCTGACTCTTCGACGGAACGTCTTCTTGAGGAAGACCGCCTTCTGAAGGGCTCACTGCCCGATTTCGACACGGCAGCGACCTTTTCCAGGCCATCTGAGCGAACTTCCATCAAGACCAACATCTTCCCTTCCATGTTGATTTGTCAACGTTTGTCGACAGCGCCTTTACTTTGGCCCTTGCCATGCTACGGCGCTATAGAAGTTGTCAAGTACAATACAATACAATTAATTATTGACAGTGAGAAAGCCTATTTCGGAAAATCGGTAACAATTGAGGCAATCCCAAGAAAGGTGCTAAATTGCTAATTGCCTTTCACTTCGGTTAAATGTTTCCTCGAAAGTTTTTCGGGAAATGCAATGAAAGTATGGGCGCTCTGACGTTCGGCGCCCAATAGTTTCTAGGTCCAGAGCCAAAATGAAAAAGACTAACGATAGACGTTTATGATTGGGGACGTCCCTCGCCGAGGCTGTCTCTAATGATCTCTCAATGTACGTGTCTGTATCGCTGGTGTCTGTTTGCTGTTCAATTAGAAATGCTTTTGCCAAATCGATTTCAGGCGAATGAAAAAGTGAAAGGAATCGATTTTCGCTCTAATGACATATAATAGGTTCTAGAAGCGACGACTACAATAGACCGTTTAGACCACATGCATACACTGGTTAATACCTAGGACGACCTAAATCTATTGTGCTTCGTTTTGTATGTCTACCAGTTAGCTTCTCAGAGTCTAGAATACAGCTAGAGGCTAATTGAGAGTGCATGAAAACAAGCGGTTGGTTCAAACTTTTAAGGCAAGTAGAGACTCAGAATATTAAGAAACTGTAAAGACCAGACTTGTAGTGAAAATAGAATTGACACAAATGAACGAAATGGCTGACACCAACAGATAGAATTCGAAGTCAGGAATTTACTACGAAAGAGAAAAGGTAGACATGAAGAGACAGAGAGTAGCCGCCGTCAATGGATATTTAGGTTAATCTATTGCATAGTTTTTCGAAACAATAATAAAAAGCCTAAACAGGCAATCAAGGATGTCAACTAAACTGATGTCTGCTGAACGTTTAGACCTGAAAAGTAATAAATGTACAGAGACTAAATCCACTGAAATTCTTTGGCGGAAACTGAACTGAGACTCATTTGTTGATTGCTCTTCGTTCGAAGCGTCCAACTCCATTGGCACAAAAAGCAATCTGAAGATTATCAACAGAGTTCTTAACGCAGATCATTCCTTCGTTCAGTTTAAAGGTTGCCTGCTCTCGTCTGAAACTCGATCTCTTATAAATTATTTAATTAATGAAATCTGAATAACTTTCTATAGATTTTAACAGAGAGTTGAATTATATGTAAACTGTACTCTGCAGTTTGGCCTACACTGTTTAGGACACGTGACTTAACCCGCACTTATGATTCTTCACATGTGAAGTGAATTGAAGACTTAATGTGCGTTAACAACCGTGTACTACTACTACTACTACTACTACTACTACTACTACTACTACTACTACTACTACTACTACTACTACTACTACTACTACTACTACTACTACTACTACTACTACTACTACTACTACTACTACTACTACTACTACTACTACTACTACTACTACTACTACTACTAATTAACCCCTTAACCGTGTATTTAACTGTAACTCAATGTAAAAGGGACGGATATATCCGGGATCTGCAGTTAAGGGGTTAATAATTTTGTTGGCCAACTAGTCTTGTACTTGCCTTAGTCTCAAGATGCGTGGTTTTGACTTGATGGGAGATACGAACCTGGCGTGGCTCTAAAGGAAGCAACTAAACCATGTTCAAGGTCGAATTGTAAATTAGATGTTAGAAGCTGGACTCGCCGTCTTATCGCTAATGTCTTCGATCAAACGTTGTATTGAGAACGGCAGCAGAGGCGAATACTGAAGGGTTAGCCTGCTAAGTGCTAACCGGATGATACGCATCGCTTCATGCATAGACTGACTGAGGTGCAGTGAGGGCTAAGCGATCGCTTTCTTCGAGCGCTGGTAATGCGGCGATCAGAGATCCGTCATTTGTCCGTGCAGTTATCTGAGAGAGACGGTTAATGCCATTGGGTTGATTGTTGCATGTTCTGTAAAGAAATAAATCAATTAAAAGGAAGCTGAGTTTATTCCTTCGCTAAGACGACGATGATGACGATGGATTCATCGGCGCCATTGTCACCGATCCGCGACTGCGATGACAGGACGCCTAAATGCAGTCTTATTAACCCCTTAACCGTGTATTTAACTGTAACTCAGTGTAAAATGGACGGATATATCCGGGATCCCCAGTTAAGGGGTTAATTACAGACGCGAAGACTGCTATAGGAAGGAACCTTTATATATGTAATGAGCCGAGGAAGAGAGACGTTCCTTCTCGTTTTGTTGCGAGCGGTTGATTAATTATTGAGCGATTATTTATCAGCATTGGTGCACAGACTTCAGAGCCTGTGATGGCTGATTTGGCGCCTCAGAGATGGACATGGGTTGGGTTAACCCATGGGTTGGGTTAGATTGGGTTGGGTCGTAAATTTAGGCCCAAAACGCTGATTTGCACTTAGCACAGTGCACACACCATATATTGGCTATAAAAAAATGGTTATCGTTTTCCGCATTTTCACGTAACAAATTGCCGCCGAACTGTCGCTGACAATACTGGCTTATGACGGCTCTTAGTTAAGCGATTGGTGGGTGGGGATTATATTCAGGACTGTCTTGAGCCCTGGTTCTATTGATCCAAACACAGTTGTTCCTATATAATAAAGCATTAAAGGCATAAGTCTATCTCCTTTGAGCCGTTGTGGCCGTTGATTTCTCGATATTGTGCAGCGTCATCTGCCTATAGGTAGATGTTGATCCGAGATATTTGCATAAGACCGGTGAGAAGTAAATAATTCAAGGCATTGGAATCGAGAGTCGAAATTGATGAAAGAAGGAAGTAACTTTCTTTGAACGAAGTAACTTTCTTTGAACCATCCACTGTAAATCCATCTTAATCCCTTATTGACTCCAATAGCATTTATGAGCTACTGCGTTCTGCGAACTTTGCTATAATGGCTCTAGGTTCCTTATTCGTTAGTCTTTCAACATTTGAAGCTGAATTTTAGAAAGTATAAGACAAATTATAACAACGTTATTGACGCGATAATTATAATTAAACCATCCCTACAGCGACATATGAGAAGTAATTTTTAAAATGATTTGCATGCAGTAATTGACAAATTGTTGTTTAGCAATAAATTTGCTGAATATGTTTACTTGAAGCTTGATTGACTGGCATGGGTTGGATTGGGTTGGGTTGGAGATTTGATGGGTCAGGTTCTCTGTGGCGCCTGTAGCTTCTTCGATCTAATAGTCGGGTTCTACTGTATGTTCACCCTTCGTACAAGATTGCGAAATTTGGCGATAGATCTGTTTCGCGAGGGAATCCTCTTCTATGGAACTCGCTACCAGAGACTGTTACAATGGCGACCTCTTTCGAACTGTTTGCAAATAATCATAAGACGCACGTATTTACTTATTCGATATCTCCTATAAGAGCAGAGGCGTCATTAGGGGTGGCTGGGGGGCCGTGCCCCCAAGAAAATGAAAATATTAATTTATAATGTATTAATGTGCAAAAAATTGCAGAAATTGCCAAAAATATATAAAAATTGTAAATTTTCAAACATTGGCCCTAAAATTAGCCAAAATTGCAAAAAATTTGCAAAATAATTGCAAAAAAATTGCAAAAAGTGCCTAAAATTTGCCAAAATTTGTCAAAAATTTGCAAAAAAAATTTATCGGCCCCCAAGAAAAGTGTGAAATGACGCCACTGCATAAGAGGCCCATTGGGACGAATTTCTAGCAGGGGGTGCATTCCGCTGGCCATTTGGTAAATCGATCTGTTAGCTCCTCCTCCTTATGAATGCGACGAAGGGGGCGAACTCATCCTTAGCTTTTGCCTTCCAGGTGGGTGCAGTGTACCCCCACTTTTTTAAGGGATTGCAGCTGCCCCTTGCGCCCCTCATTGATGCTAATAACGGAGAACAAATCGGGTCTTCTCTAGCATGAGATTTCATCAGAGGGAATGGTGACAACCAGTCCTACTTTCTTGAGAGTTTATTTGATTTGTGGAAAGACAGAAAGATGGCGAAGGCAGATGAAAGGCAAAGCGTTTTACCCCCTGCCCTGCAGAAAGCCCGAGATACTACAGTGTGTCTCTGTAACGACGCCTTCAACTTATGTCAACATTATTTCTAAGTGAATGCGGGACTTTGCAACGAGTCAATCACTAAAAGACAAAGGTAGCCGTACGTACATCGCCGCCATCTCTTATCTCTATAACTGCGCCACGAAGAGCGATAAGAAAAGCTGCAGGGAATAGCTCCAAAGCAGCAATGCTTCGGCATTTCAAGATGAATGTGAATACACTTTACAGCGACCAATGTTAATATTCTGTTATTCGTGTGTCTTGCATTTTCTCGATGAGTAACTTTGTATATCGTTCCTAGATCAACCGTATGCGCCATTTGCGGCTTTTATTAAAGAAATTTACAAACTGAAACTCTCTTTTCTAAGGTAGGAGGAGAGAGTTATATTCTATGGTCTATTAATAGAATAGAATGCTTCGTTTTAATGGCAGCGTTTTAATTATTTCCAATCGGAGGTTCTTCTTGCGCTGTTTACAGACAGACGGCGACGAAGGAACAGACGCAAGCAGCGAAGACGGCTCCAGTGGATGTCACCGACGCACTTCTAACGTACGCTCTGACCGTCTCATCACTCCTTATGCTGTCACCCAACACTCCTCCCGATACAGACATTCTACCCTCCCTCCTCTCCTTCTCCTCTTCCTCTTCCATTTTCCCTCCTCCTCCTCCCTCCTCCTCCTCCTCCGTGATTCTTGAAATTGTGATTGGCGTTCGCCGAATCAATGGCTCTGCTCAGAACACCTGCACAGACAACATTCACAATAAAAAGGAACATTTCAGAAAACAATCAAAATAATCAGATTCTATTTCTTATTTATATTTTAGCTGTTATGTGTTTCAATGCTTGTTACTGGTGTTTTGAAGGAATGGGCGAAATGGTTGAACCCAGGGTTTTCATGTTCTTTGGAAATCGGCGCCTGTCGTGTTGGACTTTTATTTCCTGTCATTCTAGATAGAAAAGATGAGACACAGTGGCCTCAATCCCGTGAGGGTCATTGGGTCCATCATAAACGTGGTTGTGAGGGTCCACAATGCATTGGACCCTCACACAAAATCTTAATAAATCTATATTGTACCGTTGTACGATTAATTATTTAATGAATTGTTGCGTTGGGTAGAATAATAGATATAATCAGCAAATGGTATTTTAAAACAATTAATAAGTAATACGAATTATGCCAAAAGAGTACACGGTGCACTGCTTCGGCTTGGCACAATCTGGCACAACAACAGATGGACCCTCACAACTTTTCCTACTGATTGACGCCACTGATGAGACACACAATAGTTTTTCGAATTCCTCTAATTTCCGAAGCATGATTACTTCATCCGTCAAACCGTTAACCAAGTTTTCAAACAGACTTTGACGAAATTCGCCAAGTAGGTCGACTGAAGAGTGTATAAGTTAAATCAGCGCTGACGATTAGAAGATGAAATTATCGGATGAAAAGATGGACAAAAAGATGGAAAACTAAATACAGACTGCGAACTAGCTCCGCCTCCTCCGTTGCCACGGAAACGCTGTTCTCAGCAACCAAGATGTACTTCCGGAAGCTGCTTGGTTCTATTCGATAAAGAAAAAGCTGCGTCTCAACGACTCCGTCGCTCCTGTCCTAAAGGTCAAATAGGTCAAATGGGTCAAATGGGTCAAATGGGTCATATGGGTCAAATAGGTCATATGGGTTATATGGGTCAAATGGGTCATGGTATGCAACGACGTTCAATACCAGCAACAGTGCTGAGGAAGACAACGATATCCACGATTAAATCTCTTTTATCGAAAGCAGCAGATGCACTTACAAAGAATGAGAGAGAGAGAGACAGAGACAGAGAGAGACAGAGAGAGAGACAGAGAGAGAGACAGAGAGACAGAGAGAGAGACAGAGAGAGAGAGAGACAGAGAGAGAGACAGACACAGACAGACAGACAGACAGACAGAGACTTACAGAGACAACGTGAGAAAGAGGGAGAGGATAAGAGAGAAAGGGTTTCAGACCCGATGTGAAGGTTAGTGGCGTTGACAGATGTCAGTGACGATGAAATGATGGTGACAATGATGATGTTCATACTACTAAAATAATAATAATAATAATAATAATAATAATAATAATAATAATAACATATTATTATTATTATTACTAGTATCGATTTTGTGCAAATGCAAGAGGATTTTGAGCAATTAATTTCCCTAACTCGCCGCCTTTTCCTTCAACCGAGTTAACGCCCATTCGCATGAATTTTCTGAAACTTGATAGTCAACGTAAGTGTAATGATTTGGCAGTGTCGAACGACATGCAGTGCTTGATTCTCTTGTTTGCTGTGCTGGTTTTTCACGCCGAGCAACAGCCTGCTACTCATTCTCACTTGATTGTCGGAAAGCTCGTGAACGCTGGACATTTTTTTTGTTTTTCACGGACGGTTAGAAAGAGAAAAAGCTAAACAATGGTGCAAACCTCATCTTCTTAGCTCTTATATAGCCCGAGATGTAGCAAATTCAAAAAATTTGAAATTTTCTCAGAATTCAAAACTTTCATGAAATTCACCGATAATACTTATGTTCAAACATTGGGGTCATCACAGAATTGATAGATCTTTTGCCAAATGTCAACCGATTTTCAAACTTTTTGTTTATTTTGTTCCTCTGACATCCCTTTATAACTTTGCCGCTGACCAAAATGGGGTTACCGCTGAAAATATTTTGAGAGGGCTTTAAAAATTTTGGGGGAGAGGGTGATATTTTACGCCGTAAAGTGGACTCTACCCCACATTTTTTTGTTTTGCACGGACAGTTAGAAAGAGAAATAAACAATCTAAACAATGGTGCAAACCTCATCTTTTAGCTCCTATATAGCCTGAGATATAGCAAATTTAAAACGTTACAGCAATCATTTCTGAGAACGCTTTTCCAAAAATTAAATCCCCAGTACAATCAGGGATTAAATTTTAAAAATAGGTATTGAGGCTAGGAAGGAATATATATATATATATATATATATATATATAATAACAGGGGCAGGGCATTGGGAGAGGGAAAGGAGGTTTGGGAGGAAAAAGTTGTTGTACGGGTTTTCAGGAGCTGCGTTGTGTAGGTTTGGGAACGGGGTTTGGGGCCGGTGGGGTAGGGCGGAACGGTGATGGGTTGGGGCCAGGGGCGATTGGGAAAGGGATGGTGATGGGAATGGGGTTGGGAGAGGGGTGGGGAAGGAACGGAGGTTTGGGGCCTGTGGGGTACTCTGGGCGGATATGGGTTAGGGCCTGGGGCGATTGTGAAATGAGAGGAAAAGGGATGGACAATGGGGCCAGGGCGATTGGGAGGGGAGGAGAGAGAGAAGGGATGGGGAAAAGGGGATGATGGGTTGGGGCCTGGGCGATTGGGAGAGGGATTTTAGCTGCAATTAAGACGCTATTGATTTTAATAAATTAAACAATATTTGGTTGTCAATGACAACAGCGTCTTGCAATACCCGCCGTGTTGCGGACGGACAGACGCGACAGACGGACAGACATCGAGAATTATATAATAAGATTATTATTATTATTATTATTATTATTATTATTATTATTATTATTATTATTATTATTATTATTATTATTATAGAGAAATGAATATTGATGTTTAAGGAACAGAGTTTTCCGCGCATTAGACGCTATGAGCGAGCTGTTTCATGATCACAGTATCACAGTATAGAGTATAGACTCTGATTTCTTAGTCTTCGGCGTCTGTTGGTAAATCGTCTGAAGATGGAAACAACCATGTGCTATGAAGAGACCTTACTTCTCGGAAGCACACAGACAAGACGAATAGCAGTTTGCTATTTCAAAAACCAAAGAGGATACAGTAATTCAACGGCAGAGGGACAAGAACCGAATTGCTCAAAAATTCCGCGGAAAAGAGCGGAATTGCGCGGAAGTGGGCAAATCCTGCGGCTCTGCTGGATGCCCGCGGAAAACCGTGCACCCCATAGTGCGGCGCCCGAATGGGCTTGAGAGAAGACTGAGAGGCTTACGGTGACGAGTATCCAGCGCCCGTCGATGACCTCTCCCTCGGCCAGCGTCGTTCCGTTCCCGTCTATGATCCAGTATAAGGCAGAGAATCGAGGATTCGAGCGGATCTCACAGCGCAGGTAGGCGTTCTTCTCCCAGAGACTCGCTCGCGTCGAAAAACAACTGATCTTCGGTCCATCTGAGGACAGAAAACAAGCGAAGAAACCTACTACAGACTATATCCTCCATTCTTCTTCTTCTTCTTCTTCTTCTTCTTCTTCTTCTTCTTCTTCTTCTTCTTCTTCTTCTTCTTCTTCGGACTTGGTATAAGAGTCAACCACAGAATACATTTGCACTATAGGATGCATGCATGGCCCTTTGCTGTGTGTGTGTGTGTGTGTGGGGGGGGGCACTTTTCTTCAATGCAAATTTTGCTCGTCCAAGAATTATATGTTACTTGTATAACTGGAAAGATCTCTTTCCAAAAATCTCTAACAAGAAAAGGCGGATCAATAATGGCGAAACGTTTAAAATTTCTAAATTAAACGCAGTTGAGATGCTTCTGTGGTTATTTTTAGGTGAATTAAAACCATTCGTGATTTTTAT